>LR990281.1:34291712-34329212 GCA_905147355.2 Apotomis turbidana | reverse complement strand
ACCGTAAATTATTCTAGTTCTTAAAGAGTATTTGTATTGTTAATCTTCACAACATAGACTCTCGCCTATATGGGCTAAGCAGTTATAATAAAGACGCATGGTTCTGCGTTCCATTCCCGGCGTTCTCAAGGAACGGACGCATTCCTGGCGAGCCAGACGCGGCACGATTCTATTAACTTTCAGCTTTGTAATAGAGTAGTGTCCGCCAAAGAAGATTTCAAGGTCAGTACTGTTCAATCTAATCAGTCGATTGATTCTACTAAACTGGTTCTGAATTTTATGGACTGAATGGTTACCAAGAAAATATGACGGTGCATAAATTGGTCCAGTTATTTATTTATTCAAATTAGTTACACAGTATTACAGTATAAACCAAGGCACTGTGAACTACAAAATTACATTTTAGAAAAGCTTACATCTAGTTTGATTTAGGCGACGTAACTGCGTGGCTCCGTTGCGTCGTCTGATCTGGCGCAGGATTCGGCAGATTGCCCCGAAACCACTGAAACACAACACTCTTCGGCCAGAAGTCTGCACTTGCGATGGTGCTCTGCAGCGGCCCCGGCAAGCGCATCACAAACGAGCTGAAGTGCACGTAGTGGCGGGACTGCAGTTGGTGGCACCCTCAGCGAGAAGCCAGTCTTCCGGCGGACGTACTCCACCACATCGTCAGCCACAGCGGAGTGATGCAAGCGCGACACATAGATCGCCTTACTCGGTGTGGCAATCCGAAGACCAGAACCAATCGGCTCGGCAGTGCCACTCAGAGTCTTGCCGGGCGCCCTGCGCGCCTTGCTCTTCCTTTCCACCAGTGTGAATCCCTCCTTATCCACATTGGTGCGGGAGGACTTTCCTTTATCGAGAACCCGTACTGTACATGCCTTAGAAGGCAAGGATGTCGCAAATGTTTCATCCGTTGGACAAGATTGCACCACTAGTTGTGACTTAATTTATTTCAAGGCACGTTAACATATTTTTCTGGCGCAATACAATACAAATACTCTCTTTATGGTATAGGTATATTAAATCAAAAGGAACAGGTAAACAACAGGCGATCTTTTCGAACAAGCCTTAAACGGCAAAGAAAATGTGACACAAGAAGAATCAAACTATTATATTAAAAAAAAAACAAATATGTAGATAGAACAACAACAACTCGATCAAAGGAGAAATACAAAACTTGTAATAATTTCAAAATCGCGATTAACTTTATTAATTATGCGAACACCACATCTGTTTATGTTTCTGGATTGGATAGATTCTGTATTAGGATTCATAACATGCGTAATTGTCTAATCATCTGTTATTATGATTGTTTGATTTTTTTGTACTATTTTTTGTAAATAAAATGAAATTAAGCATAATGTTTTGATCTGTCAATTTTTATTCGAAAAGGAATATAACTGGCTACAAATATTATAATTTATAATTAACAAATTTTCCATCGTATAATGTCGGAGAAGTATCTTTGCCAGCTCGCTCAATAAACGACAATAATTCATTGTACATATTATATTGTAATATATATGTCTCAAATTAAATACATGATGATGAATACAATATAGCTTAACGGCAAAACTTAATTAACATATTATAAAATTATAGGCACGAAGTCATCAGTGTGTGTCAGTGTCAACTCCGAACAAAGCTAATTCTAAATTATTCCACGAGCGTAACACTAATTATGTGGTGAATTAACTTTGTTTAAACATGAATAATTAAATTTTATGTAATTTTAATTATAGCCGAATGGCGTAGAGAAATTAACAACGGATCTGCGCACATGAATGAACAACCGAGCTTAGCTACTGAAATAAATCAATCAAGTTCAATTGAAAGTGAAATAGAACACGGGTAGACCGGAAGGGTGAAAGTAACCGAAGATAAATTGACTTCAGGTTATAATGGTTAATAATAGAAGGAACAATAAACAGGATACAATTTGATCTTATATGAACTGTTAAATTACTTAATCAAAATCAAATGAACTTATTATCAATAATCAAGTTTTTTTAAAGAATTTAGTATAGCAACTTTGAAAATAATCAGGAAAGTCAGAATATTTTATACATTTACGTATTATATGAAATACTCGGAAAACAGAAATTGTATCTGTTGCCGACAACAAATACTAAAAAAAAATACATATATTTTATTGTATTGTCTACCTGCCAATATATTGTGTGTACAATTATTGCCTTTCATTATGAACAATGTTGAACAAAAATTCAAAGGGAGATCGAAAAACAAATACCAAATAAATTTTACAATAAATTTAGTAATATGTAATATGAACTCCTATTGAAAACCTTTGAGAATGAATGTTATATAATTGTTTAGAACAGCAATAACATCCTCGATTTCAATAGCTATGGAATTAATTGGTACCGCAGTTGACAAGGATTCCTTTATAAGGATATAATTAGACTAGGCCCTACTAATAGTGCGTTGCGATATCGCTAATTCAGCAATAACTCAGCTTTATGGGTAGTACGACTATTTTTGCGAATATGAACATCGCAACCGATAACCTAAATTCAAAAAAGGTGGCACGATTTTTCCGACTTATTCAAAACCTACTAATTTCAAACATTAATTTTCAACTACTCCGCTAACTAGGTTGTCTAGAAGATATCGCTATTTAGCGATAAGACCTCCTGTTGTTTACCTCTGCCTGTTATTTTAATGTATCTCATGTTGTGTTGTATATTCCTTGATGTTGGAGGTGTGCAATAAAGAGTATTTGTATTTGTATTTGTATTATCGTCATACATTTAAAAAATACACAAAACCTTAACAAATTATAAACCTTCGCTTTCTAACACTAGTGATAAATAAAAACTACATGGAAATGTATAGGTACATTGTTTTTTGAGATTATCGTGAACATGCAGACAGATAGACGCAGCGTGGGACTTTGTTTTGTAAAGTAGATAGTGATTATTTGACGTTTTGAGAGCCAAAGTTCAAATCACTATCGCGGAAAGCCGTGCCTTATTCGTAGCTAGTAGCAACGTCATTTGCCGCTCTACACCGCAGTAGGCAAGTTTGGTTGCTTGAAGTCTAACCTTAGCTCTACACTACTAGCGAAATTGACCGAATTTGGCCAAGACGAAGTTGACCAAAGTATGGGTTTCCGCAGTTTAGTGCCCATCCTCGGCCAACTTCGCGAGTAGTGTTGGAGCTCGGGTGAGACCCAGTTTTCTACCTGCCAGGTTTCACAAGGTTTTTAACTACCTTTATTTTATTTTTCATCCTATCCTCTAAATAGCGAATGCAGGAAAGTACGTAGTTTAATTTTGAGGTCGGTTTCTCCCAGCCGAACGCGAGCTAAGCCGTGCTATCAGTAACGCGCAGGCTCTTAATCCTACACCTATTTTCTTTAAAGCAATTTTAAAACTTTAAAAAGGTGGATAAATTCCTGATTTAAAATTTAAACTGAGTGCCGGCCCAGTAACGCGAGTTTTTAAACTTTAGCGTTTAAAGAAAATAAACCGCTTCCAACCTATTACACAAACAAATATACAACTTATGACAACTAAGTAGATGTGGGAAACTTAATTATGTATAAATTCTATTTATTTAATTTCCCCCCTTCGACGACATGGACGTAAAACTATGTCAAAAACGTCAAAGGTTTCCTTTTAAATGCATATCAACGATAATTATTTAAAATATTTTCAAATAAATTGAAAAGTAATTCGTAGCCGAATAGAAAGAGCAAAGTGGGTTTAATCATTTTATTTTGAGGCGTTGAAAATAACAACAAATATCGCAGCATTGCAGACTCGGTACTACACATTGCGCCAAGGAACTTTAATCACTGAACATAAATATATCACCTACTCGTCAATTAAGAGTACTTATAAAACAAAGCAAACTTACCCAGGAATGGATACCCACTCGTGTGCGAACCAAGAATGGACTAATTCAATCTGCGTGCATACAGCACAGGCGACATTTAGCTGGGAATAAAGAGCCCGGACGGATTGCACATAACCCCAATGCCTGGGGATTGCGTTGTTTGTTAAGGCCGCCCGTCAGAACGAAGCGATACTATTAGATTATTATTTATAAGAATGAACCAAGAGTGGAATAATTCAATCTGCGTGCATACATCACCGGCGACATTTAGCTGGGAATAAAAAGCCCCGGACGGATTGCACATAACCCCAGTGCCTGGGGATTGCGTTGTTTGTTAAGGCCGCCCTTCACAACGAAGCAATATTATTATATTATATATAAGAATAAACCAAGAATGAACTAATTCAATACCTATGCATGCATACAGCACCGGCGACATTTAGCTGCGAATAAAAAGCCCCGGACGGATTGCACATAACCCCAGCGCCTGGGGATTGCGTTGTTTGTTAAGGCCGCCCGTCACATCGAAGCAATATTATTTATAAGAATGAACAAAGAATGGACTAATTCAATCTGCGTGCATACAGCACTGGCGACATTCAGCTGGTAATAAAATGTCTCGGACGGATTGCATATAACCCCAGTGCCTGGGGATTGCGTTGTTTTTTAAGGCCGCCCGTCACATCCCAACGAAATAATGATTATGAAAACAAAAAATACACACAACATACAACAATATAAAACTAAATTTACAATATTTTTGTTTACCTGCGTTTTTGGAAAGCTCGAAATGTTATAAATTTTCAAAGAGTTCCCGATAAATTTTAAGTTTTTCCTCAAGTTTTTATTCTGTATGTTTGAAATATGCTGTAAAATGCTACATGTCACTATTTTTAGCGTTCCATGTTCACGAAGGAATGCTCACAGTTTCCGTCCCTTAGTAACTCCAAGATCTGGAATTTGGCATATAAATACACATATATGTATATATTCCTCCCACGAAAAATTCGTAACATAAAATGTTTCTTGAAAAATCGTATACTAAAACGTAAATTTTGTTACATATATTCTGGTGTTTGCACGCTCTATGAACACCTTTATTTTAAATTAATATTTATGAAATGCGTAGTTTGCACAAATGTAACTTTGACAGAGAAAGATTGTGGTTTTCTCAGTCAACCTTTGACAACGGTATCTGTAAAGGTACCGAAACGTCATGGAGGCTCAAATAATTAATATACGCGATATAATCCGTTTAAATTGTTTTATTTAAACAAAAGAATAATTAAATACTTACATTGTAGAAAATTTATCGTTATTGGCGCCAAACAAATTACATGTCGGTGTATACGGCGGCCTCCGTTATTCGTATGTAAATAGAGAAGTCATATTGAAATTCTAAGGATTCCAAGGAATAGGTAGGTAATTTTTTTTCAGCTCTTTTGTGGTTTACGTGTTCCGTCTAAGTAAAACTGACTGGGATCCAATTTGCGAGTTAGGATAATTTCTTTTTCCCAAATTTCCTTTGGCGCTCTGCTTTGTATGTTTTTTGTTCAGAATACATTTGGAGGCTGTAACACGTGCTTCATTAGCATATGCGACGTTGTTGTGCCAGTTTTGCCTTGCTTTTGAAAAAAATTAGCTTTCTTTGTCTAGGCAAACAAAATAATAAGCAAAAAGCGAAAAAGTTGCTGAAAATTCACAGAAGATGCATAGCAGAATGTTCAGAATATCAATGTACAGGAAAATCTAAAACATTTTACTATGTATTCGTGCACGTGCATGTATGTGTGATGTAACGGAACTATGCTCCAGTGAGTTTTAGCCAATGGTTTTATGACGTGAAGCGCCATCTAGTGTTTTATTGGGAGTCTATTGTAAAGGGTCGGCGTCTACGCTGCCTTACCTTACAACGCCATCTCGTAATTCATTGATGAATTAAGTATTGATAAATCTTTCACACTAGAGGGCGTTGTGATAGACAAGCATAAAACAAGGATGTGTTTATTAAATATTTTAATATAATTTAAAGGCCGCATGCTGTATTGGTCTCAATGCTTGTAATTGTGCTGGAAAGCTCAGTTGTTGTTAATTATATGACATGCGTTGGTGTTTCTAGGAGGTTTGTTGATGTGGTCTTGTCGAGTGTAATAGAAATGTCAGTGACGTTTTGGGAGAAATTGCGTTTAAGTCACGTTGTTATTATCTTACAAGGATTGGGAACTTTTAAAACGTACCGAATTTTAAAGACAGCTATGTTGGGATTAATAATTAATCTATAATAATAAAGATAAATTTTAATTTGGTTTAATTTGCCGTCAATATCATTGGCTACAGTAGCGACCAACGGCGAGTAGCGGAACTAAAGTATATCTACCTATAAGCCTATAGATATCTTTTATTTGTGTGAGTTGTAGATAATACCAACCAATGAGGAACTGGGAATTCATTGAAACATAAAACACATGGACACAAATTGAGTTCCGCTATCCGACGCAGTGGCGCTTATGAGAGGATTTTGGGGGAATTTTATCGAGAATGTTCGAGATGGGCGGCTCTGGAAAAAAAAAAACGAGGTATGTGGAGGACGTGCGGAAGGCCTGGGGGTCTTCGGTCTGGATCGAGAGGTGTAAGAGAAAACTCTGACGGATAAGTATCGAAAATCAGCTGTTCTGAGTTTCGGAAGATGTTGATGGTCATGTGGGATGTGGTGTGGAGTGTTATTATGTCGGATTGTTTGCTTGCAATAATCCTTATTGCGAGAGAGGTAAGCGCTGTTGTTTATTTCCACATTTAGGAATTTTAGAGAAATGTCTTTTCCGGCCAGGCCTCCTTTAACACTAGATGCATTTCCATGATTCACAAACACCTTTTCAATGTAGGTATAACAGATAGCCCTCTATGCAGGGCATGCATGGAGGCAGAAGAAACCACCAGACATATTCTACTAGATTGCAAACAGGTAGAAGCATACAGGACGAAGTACCTAGGATCTCCAAGTTACGTACACGACGCCACAAGCAACATTAAAGCTTTGATAAGGTTTGTCGAGGAGTTGGGGTGGTTGGAGTAGCGCTACCCCCTTTTCACGCAAAATAGGCACGTTGGATGTCGACTTGCGGAAAATGCCCAGCGCAACTAACTAACTAACTAACTTACCATTCAGCACGATTTTCAGTTTGTCCCACTCCAGACGCCTATGTTTGTGGACCTGTTTCCACATAATTTAGGGTTATCAATGTTGTGATCTTTGTATGCATACTATAAACGAGCAATACTGATTTAGCAGCTGGTTCGCGAACTTCACATTATAAACACACTACCTTCCCACGCGTTTTGCATTACCGCCACTCCAGACGTCTCGAGAGCGTTTATAGAGGCCTAACGGATGACGGAAGACTCGTATTGCCCAGTAATTTAGGGTTACCACCTTTACGGCCCACGACTTTCGTCTTAGTGAAGGCGAACGGGGCGGCGTGCAGGGCTGCAACCATGCCATGTACTACGTTTGAAGATACGCTATTTCGGAATACGGCATTTTGCCGGTACGACATTTCATGATACGGCGCTTCCGTTACGGAACCTGCCTACTACACGGGTATGTCGGGTATGACTTTCTAAATTTATCAATGGACATCTTACATGTAGGGCGCAGGTAAGGCGACGTGCCTTCGAGTTCCACTTTCTTCGTTCGAGTCCATAACCTTCAAATTTTCTATTTCAATCTTAATTATTAAGTAATGTCAGTGTTATGGAAATGATCTACCTGATATATAATCGTGGACTGTATTCTTGAAAAAAAAAGAACCCACTTCAGTAAAACTAAAAGCCAAAAATAACCCGTTCAAGTACAAATTACATTTGACTCACCCTTTGAAGTCGATCCCAAACCACTCAGTTCTTATATTTATATAATATAGTTTACGCGAGGTTTGGCACCGACTTCGAAGGGTGAGTCAAATGTAATCTGTACTTGAACGGGTTATTTTTGGCTTTTTAGTTTTACTGAAGTCGGTTTTTTTTCTGTTAATTTTTTTTTTTTGCTTTTTAGCGATTCATATAAAATACTTATGGCGGGGTGATCAGGGAGGTCTTGAAGGCATGCATCTCGTTTGAATTATCTCCTACCTCCTAACCGTTATGGAAGGTACAACTTCCATCATCAGCTCAGCATTGGAAGATGATGACTACCATATGCAAATACTTAAATAGTTTTAGAAAATATATGAAAAATATTATGAGTGGCTATAAAATTTCAGGAATTCCTTCGATTCCTCATGGATATCGTCATCCGATCTTCACCAAAATTTTATGGGACTAACCTTCAGATGTCTATTCATGGACCTAAAAAGAATTTTCCAAATCGACTCATAAATGACGGAGTTCTGAGGTAACAAACATTAAAACAAAAAAACCTCCCCCTCCTTTTTTTGAAGTCGGTTGAAAACCAACCGATTAGTTTTTCTTATGTATCACTACCGTCAGGGCGGGGACCCCGGAGTGAATTAATTGTTAGTCTAATATCATCTTACTGATAGTTAGTATTGTGCGGTTGGTGAATACCTAACTAGATTATGATCGTTAGATTATGAAACATTCAGATTATGTTCTGCCAAGTAATATAGGCCTATACCCATAGTATCTGAACTTGTTATAGTAGGTAATTAAACAATATGGATGTAGACAAAGCCTTATTTTTTATTTTTATTTAATTTTAAATATTCTGAAATAGCAATTCGTTATTTCTGTATGTACGGGTTCATTTAATTCAGTCGTCTTATTTGATTTAAATTGAATTTGAGTAGTTTCAAATCTATAATACACGTTATTGCTTCCCAGACTCTAACCGCTCATAATACTAGTTAAACGCGTTTTAACAGTTTCCCAGCGCTGAGCTGCAAAGCCAATGAAAATGTAAATTAACTTCCACACTAACTCACAATATAAGTTACTTGTGGCAACCGTACATGAACGTAGGGAAAGGTCTTGACATTAAAGCCGTAATTGTACTCCGAAAATGAAACTTATAATATGTAAATAAATCTTAAGAACTCTTTGTTTATTCTATAATAATAATATTCCTATTTCCTATAACTTTTAAATGTCTTAGGTTATTATTACAATCAACCTTTAGATAACTTGACTTCCCGAAAGGCTATATTTCTACTCACGAGTAAGCTTTATTCTAGATTAATCCATACTATCCATACTATAATATTATAAATGCGAAAGTGTGTCTGTCTGTCTGTCTGTTACCTCTTCACGCTTAAACCGCTGAACCGACTTAGATGAAATTTGGTATGGAGATAGTTTGAGACCCGGGAAAGGACATAGGATACTTTTCATCCCGAATAAATTTAATGTTCCCATGGGATGAGCGGGTAACACCGCGGGCACACCTATAATATTATAAATGCGAAAGTGTGTCTGTCTGTCTGTTACCTCTTCACGCTTCAACCGCTGAACCGACTTAAATGAAATTTGGTATGGAGATAGTATGAGACCCGGGAAAGGACATAGGATACTTTTCATCCCGAATAAATTTAGTGTTCGCGTGGTATGAGCGGGTAACACCGCGGGGCAAAGCTAGTAATATTATAAATGCGAAAGTGTGTCTGTCTGTCTGTTACCTCTTCACGCTTAAACCGCTGAATCGATTTTGATGAATTTTGGTATGGAGATAGTTTAAGATCCAAGGAAGGACATAGGATAGTTTTCATCCTGGAAATTATCCCTAAAAGGATTGAAAAGTGAGTAAGTAATTCATGATGACATTGATGACCCTCTAGGAAATGTAATTATTAGACCAAAAGCACAATTGCTCTTACATTTGCTTAGGCGCTTTTAATAATCCCTTTTATTAATTAAGGTGATTAAGTGGATATCTATCGTGTTGTACGAGGTTGCTTCCATACTTCCAAGTTCCACGCGGGCGTAGTCGCGGGCAAAAGTAATAATAATAAAAATATAATCCACTCTTAATTGATTTTAATTGAGAAGATTTGAGATTTAATTGATTCTTTAAAAACCACGTAATTGCTTTTCTGAGTCTCTCACTCTTAATATCAGTTAAATGCCTTTTACTTCCCCAGCGTTGAGCTAACAAAGTCAATGAAAATGCAAATTACCCTCCACACTAGTTCCAATAAAGTTACTTGTGGCAAAACTTTCAACGACACGGTTTGCCTGCCTGCTGAGCCAGTGGTCCCGGGTTCGAATTCCGGCCGGGGCAAATATTTGTCTGATAAACTTGAATATTGTCACTAATCTGAAAAACTTCGTACCTAGTTCATGGATTTTTTTTGTCAATAAAAAAACATTTATTTAACAATAAATAATGCATAAGACAAATAGATTGATACTGAGATAAGAGTTTTGTTTTAAGTAGGTATTTGTCACTTAGTGAGTTTTTGTTATCGACAGAGACGATATCTTTAACAAACCTTAATTTTTCTTCGGAAATAAAATTTCGTTATTAGATTCATTAGAACAAAATGGGGAAGCTGTGTCAAGCTGGCTACTTACATATATATTTGTTAAAATAGTTTATAAATTATAGCTATCTAACCTTCTTATGTATCAGTACTCATGTTAGTCTTTGACATATATAAAAAGAATCACATCAGACACCGCCGTTCAGTTTGCTGTTGTATATTTTTATCTCTATAAATAATTAGTTTTCCCATCTAAAACTGCGTATGTTATTTGGTTATGGGCCCAGAAAGCCCAGCAGAGTCATCGGGAGTGCAGTGAATGTAAAAATATAAAATATATTTTCATAAAAATAGTTGAGCGTTTTTCAAAAAAAGTGTACACGTGACGAACCGGAAAACGGTTTTTTTTATAACACCGATTTTAAATTTTCTTGGCTTATTTAATTTCCCGTAAGTTATAGTGTATTATTTGAGAAAATGGCATTAAAATATTAAAAAATATAGAAAACATCGACATTTTAAACTCAGATTGTGGTGAAACTAGTTCCGGATAGTCACTAATATAAAACTCAGTATAAATTGATTGAAGTATTTTTTGGACCAGTTTTAGTTTACACATTTAAAATACAGACAATAAACTATTTAAAACGGGTTTAATTTATATAATTAATGGAACGAGCAAGCTTTGAGGATAAAATAAAGGTCCAGTTCGTCACAATCGCCACCAAATGACTGCTAAAACATGTATTTTTTTGTATTAAAATGCGACAAATCAACGAATAATATTTTTTATTACATTAAGGAATATTCATTTAGTAATGTTAACGCTTAAATATGTGAATTGTTGCACTGCAGCAGCCAGAAATAATTATTTTCAACATCCCAAATCTTGGGACAGTAACTAAACGGAATCTCATGTGACTAACTGGAAAATGTAAGGAATAGTGTACATAGATTGAATATATTGAAATAAAATCACAAAAATATTATGTCATGAATCGTATTTATTGCAACGGAATCAAAATGGTAGAATATATATTATTACTAGTTTATATATGTAATAATAAAACATGTATTAAACTAGTAATAATAAATATTTACCATGTATATTATTATGTATTACATAAAAATCTTTCATGAGTAAATGACAATCTTAATATTGAAAGTTTTATTAGTGTTATTTATCTATTTTTATAGATTATTAATAATGTTTTATTAAAAATGTTTAAAATAAATGTTACGATTACCTTTAGCAAGTAATAGCAACATGAACATTTCAAAATATAGAATAACAGTATTAATTCTCATTAATAAAAAATTGGGCAAGTGCGAGTCCGACTCGCGCATGAAGGGTTCCGTACCATAATCTATAACAAGTTTGTTGTATGGGAGCCCCCCTTAAATATTTATTTTATTTTATTTTTAGTATTTTTTGTTCTAGCGGCAATAGAAATACATCATCTGTAAAAATTTCAGCTGCCTAGCTATCACCGTTCTTGAGATACAGCCTGGTGACAGACGGACGGACGGACAGCGAAGTCTCAGTAATAGGGTCCCGTTTTTACCCTTTGGGTACGGAACCCTAAAAACGGTTGTAATTAAAATACTTACATCGAACGAACTTTATTTTAGGACATCGCTTAGAACGCTGTCTGCCTTTTGTTTTCTTGACAGTTATAAACAAATATAAACCTTATTGCAATATGTTAAGGTTTATGGGTGTATACTTAAGGTTATATCAACATAAACCAATCACAATTTTTTTTCTTCATTTCTGACAACACTTTCAGCTGTCAAGTTAGTTCGCCTAATTAAAAACTCGACTGTAAGCGTGGCCCGACATGCTCTTAGCCGGTTTTTATAAATGTTTTAATTGTTATTTTGCTTTTTAGTCATTTTTTCCGGAGATAACAAATACTTTTCTGAAAACCGCATCAAAATCGGTTCTGACAAATGCGAGATAATGGCGGATAAACATGCGTGTATAACAAACATATGGGTCAAACTAAGTAACTCCTTTTTTAGAAGTCGGTTAAAACATCGGTCACATTTCGATTGTGTACTAAGCTTTATAGTTCCAATTCGTCACAAAATCGTTCCGGTAGTATATCACGTCACGAATCGGACGTGACGAATTCTACCTCGACAATTTAAAATCAAAATTTCAACGTGTTCTGAACCAATTCAATGTGTTTTTGGTTTAGTTTCGGATACTACGATAGTTTTTTCTATGTCTAATTGTGTTTAAAAAGTTAATTATAATCTACTTACCGAAAAAACTGTTACTAACTCGAAATCCTATTTTTAGCGCACTGACACAGGGTCCACCTTTCGTCACCGTTTTCACGGAACTGACGTTATATTTGCAATGAAATCCGATGCCTATAGCATTAAAATGTTGCCAGGATTGAAAAATTAACGCTTTTTGGGGAATATCGATTGCACAAGTATGTTAAAATCGCTTGTGACTATAACCGGAAGTTCCGGTCTGTCGATTTCTTTGGACAGTGGAAAAAGTAGTTTTTCGGCATTATAAACCGTATTTGTTTATAAATAAAGCACACGACTAAAATCTAGACTCATTACTTTATCTGTGTGACCACATTCAATATTCATACAAATTTATTTCGAGTTTCTGCAAGCATCTGAACATGACTGAGTCGACGTGGGACATACCCATTTTAGCACTTTTCATATCTTTATTTTGCAATAAATCTAGTAATAAATATAATATAATCGTTTTATAAATATAAAATAAATGCCCCACATCTACAGAATCAAATGATACCACTCATATACCCAAATACTAAAGGTAAAGTAAAAAAAAAACACGTTGAACGTGTGGGACATTCAAATTTTGCCATGTACACTTTTTTTGAAAAACGCTCAGTTCGTCGAAAATTTGACATAAGAGACAAAAGAAATTTTTTCTTCGGAAAATGTCAACAAATAATTCTATGGCTTTTATTGAAAAACTAACGGGTCGTGATAACTATCCGACATGGAGATTTGCGGTAAAAACCTACCTGCAACACGAGGACTTATGGAAGTGTGTTGAGTATGAAAGTTCTGTGACCGTAGACTCCAACTTAGACACGAAAGCACGATCAAAAATTATCCTTCTAGTTGATCCAATTAATTACGTGCACATTCAGGAAGCCACGACTGCAAAAGAGGTATGGACGAACTTAGAAAACGCATTCAATGACTCCGGGCTAACGCGCCGTGTGGGTCTACTACGAGACATGATTACGACAACATTAAACGGATGTCACAATGTCGAGGAATATGTCAGTAAAATTATGAGTACGTCACACAAACTCCGCAATATCGGGTTTAAGGTTGACGACGAGTGGCTCGGTACACTGCTGCTCTCAGGTCTTCCAGATAGTTATCAGCCCATGATTCTGGCGATGGAAAGTTCTGGTGTGAAAATCTCCGCTGACTCAGTTAAAGCCAAAATTCTACAGGATGTGCGACAAACCGGCTCGAATGCATTTGCTGTAAATCATAGACATGGTTCAAATTGTAAGGGCTACACCAAGTATAATGAGACTCAAACAAGCAAGGGGCCACGGTGCTATAGTTGCAATAAATTTGGTCATATTAGCACAGAGTGTAAGGCGAAGAACAAGAAGAAGAGCCAGTGCTCAAACTATGCAGCAGCTTTTGTGGCATCAACATCAAATGATTCCTTTTGGTACGTAGATTCTGGCGCATCAGTACATCTGACAAAGCAGCAAAACCTACTTTTTGACGTGACAGAACCGTCAATTAAATTCATCAAAGTCGCTGATGACAAGTCGCTGTCAGTCAAAAGCTGTGGCAAAATTAGTTTGAATGTTTGTGATGTCAAAGGCGAGCAAAAGAATATACTTCTCCAGAATGTCCTCTACGTGCCTGATCTTGCTACAAACTTGCTTTCTGTGAGCCAAATTATCAAGAACGGTGGCCAAGTAAGATTTAATCCTAAAGGCTGTTTGATTATGAATAAAAACAATGCGATTGTTGCGACGGCAAGCTTAGTTGACAATATGTACCGGCTGAACACTAATGATGATCATGCATACATATCCGCAGTTGACGACAAGAACGCCTGTCTCTGGCATCAACGGATGAGTCATCTTAACTTCTCGGACTTGAACAAAATGAAAGAAGCTACTGCTGGAGCACAAATGTCATCGAAAGACACCGTTGTGTGCTTAACTTGTTTAAAAGAGAAACGAACACAATCAACATTTAAAGAGGACGGTTCCCGAGCTACGCAAAAGCTAGAAATCGTTAATTGTAATCTTTGTGGTCCGATGGAGACAACGTCACTGGGTGGAGCGAAATACTTCATGACGTTTATTGACAACTTCACAAGGATGCTGTTCGTGTACTTTTTGAGAAACAAGTCCGAAGCCTTGGCAAAATTTAAAAAGTTCAAGGATGAAGCAGAAAATAAACTTGGATGTAAGGTAAAGTGTCTCAGGTCTGTCAATGGCACTGAATATATTAATAGGAACTTCTCAAACTTTCTCGTGACCTCAGGTATTGAGCACCAAATAACCTCACCGGACCAAGATGATGTTTCAGATACGATGAATCGCACGTTGGTTGAGACAGCGAAGTGCATGCTCCTAAATGCCAAGCTAAGCAAGCTATACTGGGCTGAAGCTGTACATACAGCCGCCTACATCGTCTGCAGATCACCAACCCGAGCGCTGTCATTCAAAACACCAATTGAATTGTGGTCAGGAATTAAACCAGATGTAAGTCATATGAGGACTTTTGGCTGCGAAGCAATGGTTCAATTGCCGAAAGAGAAAAGTAAGAAGTCGGACATCGAAGAGAAAATACTATTTGTCGGCTACTGTGAGCATACCGAAGGGTACAGGTTCATCAAGCCCGGGTCCCAAATAGTTGTAATAAGTCGTGATGCTGTCTTTCTTGAATCTACCGTGAAGAGAAATTTCGTTCCGGTTGAGTTAACAAACGAAAATTCCACTTCAATAGATCAGCAAGAAGGAAATAGCGATGATGACGACACCGAAAACTACGATTCCAATCCGTCAACTGCAGAAATAACAGTTCAATCAATAGATGAAGCTGAACTGTCAGAAGGGTCTGAATACGTACCACAAACGAAGCATGTTAAGCCCGAGGCTAGTACAATGACATTAAGGCCAAGGAAGCAGCACAACGCTGAATCCTCTGCTGCTAAGCCAAGTGGCTTTTTATGTTACAGCGATGAGACAAGTTTAGCACCGCTTACCTACCAGGAGTGTATTAACTCAGTAGACGCTGAACATTTTAAAGTCTCGATAAATGAAGAATCGGGAGCAGGTTTTCATTTTCAGGAGACACCCTCATCGACTGACAATGTACCCCAAAATTCTAACTTAAACATGGAGGGTAATGAGAGAGCAAACAGAGACGTCTCATTCAGAGGAGCTGCAGAATCACGGAAGCACGCCACAACCGTAAGCGGACCATACATAAAGTACGCTGGGACCTTGGTGAGTCGATTCTTTACTAATTATTATCAGAATCACTGGAGCACCGTTCTTAAAGCTACTAAAGATTATGGTATCTGCTATCAACCAGGCATGGCAAGCGTATTGGTCGGTTACAGTGACGCTGATTACCCCAATAACCCCGACACCAGACGCTCTGTCACTGGATACGTGCTTATGAGGAACTGCGCAGCTTCGGAAGACATTTGGGCAAGGACGCCAATGATGTCTGACTTTAGTCTATTTAAACAAAGATTCGTCTGTTTGAATATTAACAGTGCTATGTGTATGATTAAAAATGTGAACTACTCGTATCACGAACTGTGCAAACAAACTAAATTCAGAGACAAAATTGGTACTTATGCACAAAAGTGGACATACATGAGTGAACTTATAAATATTTAGTTGTTGTTAATTTTATAGGTCACTTATATGTCACTTTATTAATTGTTTTGTTTTATGTTTGCATGTCTGTCTTTCTGTTCGTACTGATCTCATAAACGTAAGATAGCTCAAATTTGGCAGGAGTGTTAAAATAGTTTATAAATTATAGCTAGCTAACCTTCTTATGTATCAGTACTCATGTTAGTCTTTGACATATATAAAAAGAATCACATCAGGTGACACCGCCGTTCAGTTTGCTGTTGTATATTTTTATCTCTATAAATAATTAGTTTTCCTATCTAAAACTGCGTATGTTATTTATATTATTTAGCATTCTGACTCATTTGTTGGTATTACAGATGATAATTTATTTTATTTTTTTACAGAATGGTTTACATTATAATAAAAATTAACAATTATTAGCATATCTCAGTTTTGTTTTGGTGCACAAATGGGTATAAATTATGTCGATCATTTATCTACAGGTACATGATACGTTTAGATTATACAGCTAACTACGAAAGTTGTTAATTTTAAGGGTAGATGGATAGAACTGAGTACAAATTTTATTTTCACGTATTTATTGCAATTCTCAGATTAGGATATTTACAATAAACATAAACATGAATATAAACAACAGCGCAAAATAGTAAAAATAATTTATAAAACTACTTAATCCGCGGCGGGACAAGGCCCTAGCTACATACCAACGGTGGTTGGGCCTACAGAGGTGCGAGTAGTGCAGTTCGGGACCAACATATAAGGAATTAAAAATACCCTAATCTGTAACAAGTTTGTTGTATGGGAGCCCCACTTAAACATTTATTTTATTTTATTTTTAGTATGTGTTGTTATAACGGCAATAAAAATACATCATCTGTGCTAAGTATCACCGTTCTTGAGATACAGCCTGGTGACAGACGGACGGAAGGACAGCGAAGTCTCAGTAATAGGGTCCCGTTTTTACCCTTTGGGTACGGAACCCTAAAAAGTGTATGTTAGCGAATCGACATTTAATTAATAAAACCGCTTTGTCTATAATTTCTGAAGGTATAAATACACAGGCTCTGAGGTTATTAAATAGACGCTGAAAGTATGTGTGAAGAAGCTGTACCCACCTAATAAGCTGATTTCATTTCATTGGTACTATTACGCTTACTTATTTGCCTTTAATATTACGTATATTAACGATCATCCCTCAAATAAAATGTATAAAAATATTTCTGCTCAGTACAAGCTTTTTAAACAAAATAAAGTCATGGAACTTCATCAAAGGAGCCTATAGAAAACATTTGATATTTAGTAAACATCTCTATAAAGAATGTTTGCCTTGTTGATAGGGCATCAAACGTTCAAACGATTTTGCTCAAAAACTCGCTGTAAAACTGAATGTTTTTCGTAACGATTTACGAGGAACGAATAAAAAATGTTTATTTTTTACTTGGGTTCCATGATTTCGTGTAAAACAGTATACAGTGTGGGGAAATTAAAATGTTTCGTGATTATGCAGCCTGCCTCTGATGATGGGACTTGAAATTGAAAAAGTTCGATTCTACTCTCTTAACTGATCTTATTTAGTTTTGTGACATTAAATTTAAATATAATTTACGTCATTTATTAGACCTGAAAGCTTAATTGTTAAGTCGGTGTGCCACAAATTGCGGGTATTCATTTCACATTTGACACTTAAAGATAAACATTTAATATAAGTATGCTGTCAATTTAGCATTGCATTGCGTACATTGAAAATATTATTTAACATGTATGAAGAAAATCAAATGAAACCGGAGATATCACTAAAAAGTTGCAGAACAAAAGATGCCCAGTTTGGAGAGCATGATTAGGTAAACCTTGCATTTACAGTTCCATGGTCAGAGACACCCTGTATGTAGGTACAAGTTTTTTTTGCTCTATCAATTCTGTAATTATTAAAATCAGCATACCTCGAGCCGAGGTTGGCGCAGTGATATTGGAGCCAAATACCCGTAGAACGCAGTTTTTGTCACGTGTCAATTATTAACCTCCATTTCCAAGCAGCACACAAGCTGCACAAGCGCGTATGCAGCCCTTATACAGCTATTTTAAGCTGAATAAAGGCTCCATAAGCAATAAGAACTATAATATTCGTTTAATGATAGCGAAACGTGACTTTATCGCGTTCTAAGTGTTTATTTAACCACCCCGATGTTTCTAGCATGATGTTACGTTCTCAGTTATCAGTTTATTTATTGCTTTCATAGGTTACATAAGATGGACGATACAGAATTTTATTTCACTATGAAACCCGTTCTCTTCGAGACCATGAACCTAACATTACGTTCGAAACGCCGAATGTTCGTTTTAGCCATTTAATGTTTTTATCTTATTGTTTAGTAGTAGTAGTGACTTTTATATTTAATATACAATATATTATATCCCATCAAAAACATTCTGTAAAAAACTAGCCAAGTCTCGATGGAGCTGCTTGTTTATCTCTAAAAAGTAATGAAATCTAGACAAAGTCGTACCAAGTCTAAGGTTCCTTACTGCGATTTCTTTACTATTATAGTTAATGTTGTGCGACTTGGCCGTTGAAGAGTACACAAGGGTACAAAACCAGGTGCTCCATGCCACCATTGCACCAATCTGTCCCCAGAACCGCTACCCATTGACGATGGAAAATTGCCACTTGGAAAACGTTGATACAATAACTAGTCACCCAGTACCCTTCAACGGCCAAGTCACACAACATTAACTATAATAATAAAGAAATCGCAGTAAGGAACCTTAGACTTGGTACGACTTTGTCTAGATTTCATTACTTTTCAGAGATAAACAAGCAGCTCCATCGAGACTTGGCTAGTTTTTTACAGAATGTTTTTGATGGGATTTCACTTCTTTTTGTAGAAACGTGGGCATATTGTTTTACAACAACCTGCTAATTCACTTTAGCAAACCTCACGAAATCCCTCCTAATCCCTAGCAAACGTTTCCAAGTGCAGTAGAAGAATGTCGTAAACGACTGTAACGCCGCCGGTTGCCACTTCTCCATATAAGATTATCGGAAAAACAAACGTAGGCGCGTTTTAAAATACAGTCAGCGCCATCTAGCGACATGTGCGGGTATCACCGCCACTCTTAGTCCAATGCATTATTTTTTGACCTAATTTTGAGCGAAATTAATATTTTGGTGTAGTTCGTTTACTTTATTTGTGTAATGTTCGAGTAGAATAAAGTTAATCGTTCGACTATTTCTTCTAGTAAACTTGTAAGTATAAGTATAAAAGCCAGTCTAGTCTTATCCAGAGTTTTCCTTTAATTTTATTTATATGCGTATTAAAAGCAGAATGGGAGGCATTCGCCCAGCGGGTACGTATTACAATGCCGAAGTTCAAAATACCGAATTTCATAAGACTTATGGACGGAAGGCCGAAAATTCAAATGTCGAATGTTTATTTGACCGAAAGTTTAAAATCCCGAAAGAACGTTTGATCGAAAGGATGAAATACCGAATATTATAATCCCGAAGACTTTAATCCCGAAGAATGTAATCCCGAAGACTGTAATCCCGAAGATTATAATCCCGAAGACTATGATCCTGCCTGAAGGTTGTAATCTGGAATATTATTTAAACTCTCGAGAATTATATTTCTGTAGTCTTACAGATTCTAATGTTTATTTTATACAAAGAATACTAACCTATGGAACCGATTTGCTCCGGCGCTGCGGGATGTGCAGCCCCTCCGCCCTAGCGTAAGAAAGTGCGGGCATCAAGCGAGTCGCAGCGGCTGAGGCTGGTCGTCTATGGTGACCAAAAAGCCGAAGCTGTGGAGGCGAGCGTTGACAGCTTCGGTTCCAGACAAGTTCGGTTCGGTTGGCAGTCCATATGACAGAATATTTTATCATAATATCGAATGTCATAATTTCCCACTTTCCCGGACTCTTTCCTTTTCTTAATCGACTTTCCATAGAACCGAAGCTGTCAACCCCGATTCCACGTGGTCTTGTCTGCCCTACCCCTAGAGTGTATATAAAAGCCCGGAGGTGCGGAGGGAGGGCAGCCCGCAGCGCCGGAGCAGATCGGTTCCACGGAAAAGTCAGATTAGTTTAGTGTCCTGACACTTTTAAAGTGCTCATTGACTTTCGGGATTATAAAATTTCGAGATTTTAAAAATTTCGGGATTATGAAATTTCGAAATTTTGAACTTTCGATTATCTGAAAATAGCTAATTTGAGCTTCGGTTTACCGAATATCGGCTTTTTGAACTTTCGGTATTTTGATTTTCGGTATTTTGACCATCGGTATTTCAACTGTAGGTATTTCAACTTTCGGGATTGTAATACGTAATGCGCCCAGCTGTGGGACGCTATAGGCTAGATTAAATTAGAAGATGTGTCCCACTACGCTGGATTTTTGCAATGACAGTCGATTTTTTTATGTACCAATAGTAGAAGGGGGCATTACCATATCTCTAATACAGCTGAGATCAGCTGAGGGTTCTTCATCAAATAAATAATAAATAAATAAATATCGGACGACCTCACACAAATCGATCTAGTCCCAAATTAAGCTCTAGAAGGCTTGTGTTATGGGTACTAGACGACGATATACATACTTATATAGATAAATATATACTTAAATACATAGAACAACCATGACCAACCATTTCGTCGGTTCCAGGGCAACCTACCAAATCCAACACCTGAGATGTCGGAACAACGAGGCCACGCCGTTTCGCCGTCTAAATAAACTTGCTCGGTTCATGACGCATTGGTGTCTACACTGTAATGTCATGTAACCTGTTTTTGAATAAATAAATAAATAAATAATGACCCAAGCACAAATATTCGAGTTCATCACACAAATATTTGCCCTGGCCTGGACTCGAACCCGGGACCGCCAGCTCAGTAGGCAGGTGTCTACAAACCGAGCCAAACGCGTCGTCAAAATACTTCAGACCTTGGATTTTTGACATCAAATGAAGCGGCCCACCAAGTAGAATATTAAAATACTTAAACGGGTTTACTCACGTCGTAGAAGTCGAATAACGCTCGACATGTTTTGAATCGGTACGCGATCCATCATCAGGAGAGACGATCAGTCGCGACGGCGGCCAACCGAACACAACAACAAGTTGAATATTTTTTGTAAAGGCGGTATGTCGATCTCTAATAGTTTGGTTGGGCTTTTGTGTTTTCTAATGAGAGTACTTCAGATCTTTGATTATCCTAGTTTTTAGGGTTCCGTACCCAAAGGGTAAAAACGAGACCCTATTACTGAGACTTCGCTGTCCGTCCGTCCGTCCGTCCGTCACCAGGCTGTATATCAATAACGGTGATAGCTAGACAGTTGAAATTTTCACAGATGATCTATTTCTATTGCCGCTATAACAACAAATACTAAAAATAAAATAAAATAAATATTTAAGGGCTCCCATACAACAAACTTGTTTTATGGTACGGAACCCTTCATGCGCGAGTCGGACTCGCACTTGGCCAATTTTTATAGTTTTCGCTTTATGTGGCTATTAAACCCTAACTCTGTACCAAATTTCAGCTCTCTAAATTTATGGGAAGTACTAGTTCTTTACTGATGATCATGAGTGAGTGAGTGAGTGAGTGTCATAAATGCGAAACTTTGCTTTCGCTTAACTTCGAAACTAAATGACCTACAGACTTGAAATTTTGGATTTTAAGTATGTGGTTATAGCTTACTGGATGACGAAAATTTCTGCGTTCTGGTCTTATCCAGAGGTGCTCAAATAGGGGCCTGAAAATGCGGCGAAATGGTTCCAGTAAAGGATGGTACGGCAGTGTTTGCTTCGCGCTCGACTTGGCGGGGGCACTGCCGTGCCCCCCGATGACTATAATTATTATTTCAGACCTCTGCTTCTTTAAAAAGACATATGACTAACGCGTTATTATTTGGGGGTTATAGTTCCACTTTTTGGTCGAATTATCTGTATTTTTTTTTGTCATTTCCTTGCCGTTTGATGAAATAACCAAACTTTTAAGAAGTGGAAACCCCATTGAAATTTATAATGGCTACCAAAAAATTGACGTTGAAAGTGGTGCGAAACTAATTCTCGAATACCTTGTGTACCTTACCCGGTCACACGAAAAAAAAAACAAATCAAAAGAGTCCTCTTTTTGCAAGTTGCCTGTCCCTTAGCAGTTTAAAAACAACATGTTCTACTTTATAATTTAATCGTCATCATAACATCATAACATTATGTACAACTTTCAAGTTATGCCCGACATAAAAAACTCCGTCTGAACGAGGTTTTTATTCTGACGGGGCTCTAAAAACACAATGTGCGAGGATTTCAGTTTTATTAAGCAAATCTCTTGTTTACTTAGGATGCCCGATGTTTTAATAAGTAACCAGCATATCGAACATGTTGTTTTGATGTTTCGAGTGGAAAAATTACGCCGTCAAAGAACTTTTAAAGCTCTCCGTTTGAAATGTGGCAATGGGAGGATTAATCTGTTAGAAGTAAACAAACAGTCTCACATCAATTTAAATCCTTATTGACCCGCACCGTACAAAGATGTTCGTTCATTTTAAAATTAGATTTTCAATGAAGTAGGTATATTATTCGTAAGGTCACAAATATCATAATACCGACTTTTAAAATTTCATTTACTTTAGTTTGTTTTGACAACATTATTTTTGTCAATGGTTTAAACAAGTAGGTGAGTAGGAATTTGCATGTCAAATAAATAAATAATGAAAGAATCATTTTGCTTTAATTCGGTAGATTTAGTCGATCCCAATAAAGTAATTGCTACAAATAGCATTCAAACTTATGGGGTTAAGATATTTTACTCCCATTTTGTAAATTTTATTTATTGTTATAATATTATGTCAGTATAACGATAGAAAATGCCAAAAACTCACATTGAAAAAAATAAGTCAATTCGGAAGCTAAACCAATACCTACAAATACTAGCAATCTCACAGTCGTCTTGTGTTTATGACAAATAACCTTGCGAGCGTCATATTTCCTGTAACATTTACACTGTCTCTCTATCACACCATACGGCCATAATTTAGTAGAATCTGACCGGTAGAAATTAAGACTGTGGTTTAATAAAGAGGCAAGCAGAAAACGTAGTTTATAGCTTACCCGATGACACATACTGAAGCAAATCTTGGTTTTTCAGAATGCTTTCTCACTAATACTATGTAAATCCTACTCTAAGGTTGCGTCGCCGAAATTGGGCACCCACTTGGTGGCAATGTTGGCCCATCTATCCGGGTCATCCGGGACATGGCCGTGGCCTGCCCAATCCCAATTGAGCCTGGCTGTTTTGTTACCGACGTCAGCTATGCGTGTTTTGGAGGTGATCCATCCTTTTCAATCCTAAAATGCTGCGCTCCACGCCCAGTTGGTAAACCTGATCTAAAAAAAAAAGTCTTTCGGCTCTCAGTAAGCGACCATGTTTAAGCACCGGTAGGTTAGGACATTGGAACATACATGTCGATGAGTTCCCGATTCATGGACCGTAGAAGGTCTCCCTTTATGAACTCTTTCATGGGCCAGTTCTTCTATTTTTCGATGCGGCGACTTCTTTGTCTTGCCTGTCGCTGAAAGAGACTACTACAAAACATTAACTAAATTTACTTTTTCTGAGTTGAGACGGTGTGATATACAGCCAAAGCCCAAGTCCGAAATGGAAGAAGATAAAATAGACATCACGGTGTCAATGTCTCAATACGAGATAATGGTTTCCATGGCAGTTTGGTTAACAAGTTCCGCGCGGATTATTTTATCTGCCCTGCAGGATTATTATTGACACATTCTGTACTGTGAATGTATGTAACTAAGACGAAAAGAAAAACAGTCCTCATAAAATATTTGGAAGTTCGGAGACGTACATTATCAAAATGTTCCTTAATCAATGTGCATGGATATAAAAATACCTATTGGATATTTGCTTTAATTTACCGAAACCTCTTTTCTAGTTTTGTATCGGTTTTTCTTTTCAGAATGCAGAAATTTAAGGAATGTATTATGTTCACAATTTATTGTACACAACAACTGGTATATAACCATTACATTCATAACATGTAAAACATGTACAAAGGCGAACTTATCCCTATTAGGGATCTCTTCACCTTTGAGCAATTAAAGAAATCTAGGTATTCGAAGAAAATAGACATACAACGTTGCGTACAAACGAGATATCTACGAGTATACATATATACTTAATAAAACTATGAGTATATAAAATACACATCTATTTATACTATTATATAATATAATTTAGTCAGTATTCAATCAATTCACAAGTCATCGGGTAGCGACAACTTCTTCAAGTTAATCTTAAATGATGCAACAGAAGGAGACTTCCTAAGGGACAAAGGCATCTCATTCCACAACTTCATCGCAAATTAATGTATCCCTACCCCGAGCCGATAGTTAATAGTTGCCAGTGTTTTTATATCATATACATAAGTAGTTATAAAAAACCGGCCAAGTGCGACTCTCGCACCGAGGATTCCGTACAAATATTTATCCCATCTTAAACTGGCCGGGTTAAGCTAAGTTTGCACATGTTATGTATGGCGCCGCATACAGGTGAAAAGGTGACGCAACCGATTACGTGAGTTGTATGGGAGGCCCCTTAAATATTTATTTAGTTCTGTTTTTAGGATCTGTTGCTATACCGGCAACAGAAATACATTATTTGTGAAAATTTCAACTGTCTTGCGATCACGATTCACGAGATACAGCCTGGTGATAGACGGACAGATAGACAGACGAACAGCGGAGTCTTAGTCCCGTTTTTTCCCTTTCGGTACGGAACCCTAAAAATGAAGTGATGAGTAATTGTATCTTTTGTTATTTATCCGAAACGAGAACCCTCCAATATCTTGGAAAACTATTCGGTGATCCTCTGAAAAAATAATTATGTTTACATTGTTTACGAATTAACATTATTAAAACATTATTTGCGAAACATTGTTCAACTAATTACTGAAATTGCTCGAAAAGGCTTGTGGCAATGGCAAATAATCACTTGGCTTTAGTAATGTACATAATGGGTTTCTTTCTACACAAAAGAGGGAGGAAAATACGTCAAACCAATAAGTTTAGAAATCAGAGGACCTTTCGAAATTGAAAGTCCTCAAGTAAAAAAATAGGTACTCTTCATTTATCAAAGCCAGACATAAATTATACAAATTGTAAATTTTTAAATATCAGTCCTGTTAATAATTTTTCCTGTTTTTCAGTTTTTGTATCATGATGCAGGACAGGCCATCGATTACAAGTGAAATTTAAAAAACCCAAGCGGAATATTTAAACTTACTAATCGAAAGCCTAAGAAAGAAATGGCTGGGGATTGCTGCACCGACAAGAGCGCAGCTCTTAAATTAAAGAAGAATCGAGAAATTACCTAAACGTATAGGTATTGAAAAAAAAACAGCATCGGAAATGGCGAAATAGTTTCTGATAAGCCCTCAAGCGTCAACCATCCTGCGTCCTGTTACAGCGCCACCTAGTGATCTACATCTGTAATAGTAAGGGAACCGTTTTCATTGGTCGACAGCCGCACGCGGATTGCGGGAGATTTCCAGAACGCATGCCATAGGGCCCAAATTTGAGTCTTACTGGTCGTTGTCCGCCTGCGGACTCACCGCATGACACAATGCATGCGAATTTGCGGCACTGGCGGTAGAAACCTTCGGCCCTTTGTTATCCAATTTTTAATGAACCATTATATTCATTATAGGTTAAGCTTCAAGACATAATTGAATAGAATATTGATATTTAATCCATGGCTACTTCATACTATATCTCAACTTGTAGTCAAAGTTACAGCATACGTTAAGTGCAGTTCAGCGAATTGGTGATTTCTGAGACGCAGCACAATTGTGCCTGCGTCGGATGACAATGCAGCTAAGTTGAAATTATAGGACACTCACAATTGGTGGTCCTGGTCGTAACTACTGGACCAATTGGAGTAACCTGATTTGCCTTAGTGATTTGTATTCTGTTCGAGTGACTATAGCTTTATGATTTCATGAAATGTAGTATACGTATAAGCCTAAATTCTTAAGATAGGTTCATATTAGGTTAAGTTTATTGTTATTGTAATAGTTAAGTATCCTTTAAAAAAAAATACTAACTGTTCAGATCCTTTCAGAGTTTCTTCTCAACAGTCGTCTCCTCTTTCAGACATGTAAAAGTGCCCTTATGGCTTACAGAATATAATGAATTATTAAATTAATAAGAATTGCTTGGTTATGAAAAATAATTATATAAGGCTGCCTGTCCACTGGAGCGGAGCGGCTTTCGCATTGACTCCTTTTTATAAAAAAAAGTAGAAGTGAATTTTTCTTCCTAAAAGGCCAGAAGCTATTTGACGCAATTAAAAAGTGGCGATAAGTATTAGCGATAGATCTTCCGTTTTGGCTGTTTAATACCAATGCCTTTTTCTTATATGGCCATTTTAACTTTTTTAATGTTTGTACCTCGACAGTTAAAGAAATCTCATACTACATTATTGTTGAGCAAACCGAACCGACAAAGTTTTTTTAAATTTTTGACAGATCTTAAATTATGTAATTCGCATCCTGATTTTTAATCAATAAAGTCAACATTCCTGACCATTTTTGAGAATAATTATATACATATTCCCTTTTATTTGTGTGGTAGTAATAAATCATGGAAATGTAAAAACAAAAATCACACAGTGGAACTTTTTGCTTCATCCTTCTTCTCAAACTCTATTGCTTAACTGTATTTTACCTTTGTCGATAAACTCTGTTCTAAAGCCCATCAACTTGCGTTCGTTAAAGTCAATACTAATAAAGTCAGCGCAAATAAAGTATCGACGTACCAAGTTTTAACAAGTTCGAGATCTAAGGGCTGCGCTAAACACGGAACTTGCGTAACATTTATTCTTAGTGAAACTTAAATCTGTTTTCAATTAATGGCTGACAGTCTTAAGTAGTTGTATAATCAAAGGAGAGCTCAAAGTTGGTTTGACACCACGTTTGAAGTTTAAATCTACCGTTTTACTTAATTTTTGTACAGAGGGTGCTGTTTTTAATTTACGCTAACCCCGAAATATTTACAGAGATTACCTGATATAGCATTTACATTAAAATAACACTTTTTTTCTTTTATTGTGAAGAACATGGTGTTTTACTCACATGATTGTTATGAGGTGGCAAATTTTTAACATATAGGCAATTTTTATCCTGAAAAATAAACATGGTTCCCGTAGGATAGTGTATGCGTTTTACGTTAGCAAAATATAAGTATAAGGCGTTGGTCTGCAACAAACGCCGTAGGTCGCGTCGCACATCGCGCATATGCTTCCAACGCAAACTGCGATCAGTTTTTCGGAGACGTGAAGTAATTGAAATATGGATGAGCAGACAATTTTAAGTCCTTCTTGAAGAGGACGAGGAGGATGATAGACCGCATTAAATTTTTCGTTCATAATTTACCTTTGTGTCAATATTTACTTTCAATACATTGTTTCTATAAATTTTATCAGTAGCGTCAAATAAAATTCTATTTAATTTAACGGATTCAATTAATAACTCGTCCTGTTCCTTTGAGAATTTCATCATCTTCGTACAAAAACGCGGCGTCCGTGACGCCAGAATGCTCCGAAATGACTGCATAGGCGGCGTACGACCTACGGACGCCGCGCACGGCGTTCGTGCGCCGCGTTTGGCGTCTGAGAGAGACCACTATAGTGCATTTCCATAGTAAGCATTCGTACGTCGCGTACAGCGTCACGCCGCGACCTGTGAAAATCAAAGAGCGAGGCCTTTCCCCAGCAGTGAGTAGGGCACTCCTGGCTAGCTAAAATAACTAGATTATATTCAATAAAAACCTCGTTTGTTTCTTTGATTTAGTGATAAAAATATTCGGATTTGTTCACTAAAACCACCCTTAATGTTTATTCCTTAGTAAAAGTAAGTACGCAAATCACACGTAAATCACGTCTCAGTGGATCGCCACTAGTTTCAGTACAGGCGACAATGGTAGTTTATTATTCGAATGGTTTGTATGATAATGCACTGCTTTATTATGCATGAGCCGAGCCTCGGGTGACGTCATTTGGAAAACTTTGTTTAAATATCTTACTATTCAGCAATAGATTATGTGTGTATTAACAGTAGGGCAACTTTTAATGTTCCATTCATGACTTTATGTACATAGAAATCAGAATGTTGAAGTAGGAAATATTTTTTTGCGTCGTTTTATTTTAGCGTGCGGAAAGTTGGTTTTCGCGAACTAGTGCTTTATACTTTTCCATTTTTTTTTATTTATACTCGTTCCAAGTCATGACTACCTTCTTATTGATGAGTGTTAATATTAGTTTCCTTTAAATGTCGTAATCAACATAAAAACGTACTGCTAATGTAAGGATACGAAAAGAATATATATTTCATATTTTTTACTTAACTTTTCAACATTATAACACGTTTATTTTTTAATATTGAATATTGAAAAACCGTTCGCCTGAAAGGAACAGAATAAAGAAACGCCTGTCAAAGAATATTATTATTATTATTATTATTTTCGCTTGGGCCTTTTGTGTGCCGCATCGACCAAAATTGATCTATTGTGGCAGCCCTGTCTTAAAGCTCACTGCTGAGGCCCGTTGAGTCCAGGAATTCCCAGATTCTTTGGGCCGTGAGTTGTTGTATCTCCTCTGGGGGCACAAAGTGTTGCCCTAAGTGGATACTTCTTTTGTGCATAAGTGGTCCACAGGAGCAGAGGATATGCATAGCTGTCTCCTCTGACTCTTGGCAGAACCTGCACGTTGCGTCCTGTTCCATACCCATTAGGGACAGGTGTTTTTTCAGCTTGCAGTGACCGGTCAGAGTTCTAGTCACCGCACAGACTTTTGACCTTTTGAGCTGTAGTAACTCTTTAGATAACCTCTGAACAAAGCCTTTTATAAGGGTTTTCGAGTGATTTTGTCCTTTCACAGCCACCCACATCTCGATCGCCTTAGATTTGTGTAAATCGTTGAGCAGAGAATAAGCCTGGCGTTTTGTGATTCCACAGAACGGTTCTGGGCCGACAAGGGGCTTGTCCGCGCCATCTCTTGCGAGTTTATCTGCTCTTTCATTTCCGTCAATATCGGAGTGACCTGGTACCCATCTAAGAGTGACTTTGTTGGTTTCGCCTAGGGCATTTAAATTGTTTTTGCATAGTTGGACTAGTTTAGATTTAACCTCTAGTGATTCCAGTGCCAACAGGGCAGCTTGGCTGTCCGAGTTGATGTATATGTGGCAGTGTCTTATGTTCTTGTCAAGGTTTATCTCTGCACATTTGTTTATGGCAAAGATCTCCGCTTGGAAGATTGAGGCCTCTGTGCCCATGCTGACGCTTGCATTGAGCTTTGGTCTCTGTCCATAGACCCCACATCCTACATCTTTTCCTTTTTTGGAACCATCCGTATACCAGATGTGGCAACCCTCTTTGAGAGACATTTGGTCGTTTAGCCATTCGTCTCTTGAGGGTAGTTCCACTGAGTAGTATTGCGTAAAGATACATTCAGTGAGCATGTCGTCAGAGGGCATGCACAGTAGTTTGTTTTCGAACACTGAAGCCTTTAGTTTGTTCAGTGCTTGTGAGCGCCATTTCGTCTTGGACAGTGTGCAGAGCCTGTAGATGCACTGCTCGGCCTCTTTCTGCACCTGTAGGTGCAGAGGTGTTAGGTCGAGCAGTGCGTCCAGGGCCGCACCCGGCGTCGAAGACAGGGCTCCTGTTGCAATAATGCAGGCAGTGCGTTGTAGGCTGCTTAGTTTTAGGATCGCTGTCTTTTGGTTGGCCTTATTGCACCAGACAGCGGAGGCATAGGTTATTATAGGCCTCACGACTGCTGTGTATAGCCACATAGCAATGTTGGGTCTTACGCCCCATCTTGCTCCTGCCATTCGACAGCATGTCCACAGTGCCATTTTCGCTTTTTGGATTATATTGTTCAAATGCGTGTTCCAAGTTAGCCTTTGGTCAAAGGTGACCCCTAGATACTTGGCTTCATTTGTAAATGGTATAGTTTGTCCGTTTAGCTTTAAAGTGCTGAGCTTGTCGAGTTTCCTTTTATTTGTGAAGGGCACTATAATGGTTTTGTTTGCATTGATAGACAATTCGTTTTCTCTGCACCATGTACAGATAGTGTTGAGAGCTCCTTGCATGATGTTCGAGATTGTGTTAAGGCAGGGTCCTTTGATTATGACTACGATATCGTCGGCATATCCTTGTACGTCATAATCCCTGGCCGCCATTCGAACAAGGAGTTGGTCCACCGCTAGAGTCCACAGAAGTGGTGATAAGACCCCTCCCTGTGGACATCCTCTTTTGGTGTGAAATTCATGCGTGGTGGCATTTAGGGTTAGTATTACTGTTCTGTTCGAGAGCATACTCCGAACCCATCTTTTTGTGGTGCCGTCTACACCTTTTGATTCCATACCTTTAATGATGGTATCTGTAGGTGTGTTGTCGAAGGCCCCTTCTACATCTAAGAACGCGCATAGAGCTGTTTGCTTATCCTCTAGGGTTTTCTGCACCTTGTCGACCAGATCTAGCAGGGCAGTTTCTGTGGATTTCCCCTTTTGGTAGGCATGCTGGCAGGGACTGAGTGGCCTTGTTACCAGATGTTTAGCTCGTACGTGTTGGTCAATTACCCTTTCCATAGTCTTTAGTAGGAAGGAGGTTAGACTGATGGGTCTGAAGGATTTAGGTTGTGAATAGTCCTTTTTCCCTGCTTTTGGTATGAAGCGTACCTTGACCTTAGTCCATTGCTCTGGTATCACGCTCAGGGCGAAGCTCGCCCTAAATATTTTTACCAGAAGCGGGAGGAGTATATCGCGGCCTTCCTGTAGTAAGGCAGGGAATATTCCATCATCTCCCGCAGATTTAAATGGTTTGAATTTTTCCAAGGCCCATTTAATTTGGTTTGGTCTGAAAATATTTGCAGCCAAGTTCCAGTCAGTATTGTGTGCCCTGTGAGATTGGTAGCTCTTGTGGGCGCATCGTCGTGTATCGCTGGTGGAGTACGATCCGGGGAAGTGTGTGTCCCTGAGGAGTTCTAGCGTCTCCTCTTCTGTGGTCGTAAAGGTATTATCTGGTTTCTTCAAGAGTCCGAGATAATTTGTTGGTGTCTTGGCTAGTATTTTGTGAATTCTCGCTCCTTTATGGGTTTGGGCAATCTCTTCACAGAATCTTTTCCAAGACGCTCTCTTGGCTTTTCTGATCTCTTTATTATATTCTGTTAGCGCTCTTTTGTACCTTTCCCATTCGCTAGGTTTGGTAGAGTGATTGAATATGCGTCGCGTGGAGACACGGAGCCTTTCCAGCTTTTTGTTCCACCACGTCGTCTTGTTTTTGTTGTTCGGTTCCCTCAGTGGACAGCTCCTTTCGTAGGCCCTGTTGATGCCTTCTGTCATGAGCTCTACGGCTGAGTTGAGAGAATCTGGTGTTTTTATGTGTTTTGGGGTTTCCTTTAGGTACTCTTTTAGCAGGGCACTGTATGTGTCCCAGGCGGTCTCTTTTGGATTCCTGCGCTTTTCCCGTTCGGCGATTTCTAATCCTTTCACACTTAAAAGAATATGTTTATGGTCCGACATCGAGTTTTCACAACTTACGTGCCAGTCGGCGAGGCAGTTGGCTACCTTTTCAGTTGCAAATGTTATATCGAGTACTTCCTGCCTGGCCCTAGTGACGAAGGTCGGCGTGTTGCCGTTATTCAACAGATGCAGACAGTTAGTAAAGATAAAGTTAGAGAGTAACTCACCTCTATTATTGATTCCTGTGCTCCCCCAAATGGTGTGGTGAGCGTTGGCATCACAACCCACTATCAGTTCCGACTTTTGTTCTTTGGCGTATTCCAGAACTTTAGTCAGTTCTTCAGTGGGATCTAGTTTCTCTCCGGGCAGATATGCAGAGCAGATTAACACCTTCTGATTGCCCCGCCCCTTGAGATCGACGTATGCGACGGCTAAATCGTCGCTACATAATTCTGAAACAGGAAGAAAGTTAATATTTTTGTTAAACACGATGCAGGCCCTTGGTTTGGTTCCATTTTCGTGAGCTAAAATTTTACCTGCATTACTCAGTCCCGCAATCTTGGAGTCGCGGTTTAGCCATGGTTCTTGTATGAGGGCGATGTCCCGGCCATTGTCGCTAAAGATTTTTTCCACGACCGCTGAGGCCGCGATGGCGTGGTGCAGGTTGGCCTGTAGGAACTTCGCTCCCCTGGGTGTTGCGTCTTGGTTATTACGGCCGTTGGGCACTGCCGCGCCCTCGCCGTCCTCCCCTATTGTGGGTCGTGCCCCTTCCCCTGGGGTGGTTCGCACCCCTATGCGTTCCCCTGCCTGGGGGAAACCGCCCTGAAGTGCCCGTGTTGAGAGGGTGTTGGGAGGGGAACTGCCGTTTTGGTCCAGGGACCTTTCGCGCAGGTGTCGTGCTCTGGGACGGCTGGGTAATGATGAGGGTGGGAGGCCCTGATGGTCCTGGAAGGACCTGTGGGTCTGCGGGGGGTGGGTTTGAGGCTGGCGGTGGTGGGGTTGGGGTTGCCTCAGTTACCGACTGTTGGGCCCTAGCCGGGCCCTTTAGTCGGAACTGGACTTCCCGGAAGCCAAGGCTAACCTTTAGCTCCCTTTTCTTGAGGGTATCCACAGATGTCAAAGAATAAGTGTTTTTTGTTTCTGTAAGCATGTTTTAAGTTTGCAAAGGCAACATTAGATATTGTTTTTATCAATACTTGTTGTTTTTCTTAATTTTTCGCAACTGTATTAAAGATCGTCGTTCGATACACGTGCAGAAATATCATTTTTCACTCGTCCCGAGTCTTGCCACTCGCCTACGATGGACTAAGATGTCTCAGTACTCGTAAAGTAATGACATACTTTCCGCACTAGCATCGATATCTACTTTGCGATGCGTAATCAATCAAGTTAAAAGCGGACCTGTTTTTAATTTATGATGATAATGACAACCAAGGGACAGAAAAGAACTGGTAAATAACGACGGTTTCAGTTTAGTTAACAACTTTTTAAATACCACAGTTTATTATCAAGGAAAAGGAGCAGCAAAATCTCATTTCCTATGCCGCAAGATTACCTAAAATATTTACATCTCTTTTAAGGACTGTACGGGAATCTTTGATAGGTACTTGGAGTGAAGGAAAAACCAAGCAGCGTTACACGAAAATGTATTGACAAGCACTGTTAAAACAATATTGCCAAAAATAGACACATAGACAATAATATAAACAATATAAAACCTAAAAAAAAGACAGACTAGATCTTACGGGACGGGCGAGACGGGACATTTTCAAGTTGTTCTTATATCTTTTATCAACCGTCACTATCGACAGACACCAATAGAGCCCAATCATGTTTACTAATGTTAATACATTACAAATAAAATAAACTTCTTAATTGTATCACATTTTGTAGCTTAATTTTTTTCATAAAACTATCTTATATAGGTACCTAAACTATTGACCATGATGGCAATAGCACACGTCACAAGACTCCCCAGATATGGGCCAATTTTTATTTTGTTGTCGATTTATTTTCTCAGATTTCAACCAAATTTGGTGGGTGGGTGAAGTTGCTTTTCTGACCATGGGCCCCAATTTCACGTCCTAACTTTACACAAAATCCATACATTTTATTGAAATTTCGTAACTCAACTTCGTATTTTGTACTGAAACTTAGTGAGAGCTCGAAATTAAAAAAAATTAAAACAATTACAAAATAAAAATTCGCCAATATACAGATAGGATAGAAAACATTTGCATGTTGGAGAAATGCAAAACACTGAATCCAAAAGAGATAAGACGTAAAGCAAGATCTCAGGCTATTCCATGATAAGATCACCATAAGGCCCATGAAACCTTTTCTAAAACTTATCTCTGTGCAATGAAAGTAGCAAAAAAAATATTTCAATTTATTTTATTAACATTTTTAATCCAATCATTTTATCAATCCTCTTATAATCGCTTTAAGAATGAAAATTCTCGATGCAAGCAATTAGCCGGTCGGGGACGACTATTCTGAGAAATCTATAAGCCCCTCGATTGAGTCAGGGCCACGTTTGACGCAGTAAATTAACTATCGAGAACTCCAATATTTTCTAATTAACACTTAATTGAAACTTGACGTTGACGCCTCTAAAGCTTTTAAAAAGTTATGTTTTATAATTCCATCAGCTTTAAGAAAATAACTTTGTACAACATGCACGTTTTTTCAGCCAGTATCGCAGTCAAAGCCAAATCTTGAAGATGACCTTGAGAACATTGGTTACTCAAGGAATGTACGAACATTTTTATCACACTTCCTCAGAACTGCTTTATTCTACCACAGATTGTTTTAGATGCTAACGACATTTCCACTGACGAGGAGCTACGACTAGATTGAGCGTCGCAGGAGTAGTGAAAAATTACAATTGTTCCGACTAGCACAGGATGGGGTGGAATGTTTCATTTAAAAACCGTTTTTCAGCCACATGCCGCGCTGCTTGCACAGTTTTCACTGACACAGAGTGGAAATTTCAAGCACTGTGACTAAATTTCAATATGCACTGAAAAAAAAAGCCCACTAGTTTAACTACTTGAGAAATAACCAAATTGTGCTAAGTAGTAACCAAAATTAAGCAAATTTTACACAACTTATTTTGGTTACTAGTAGCCCTCAGTTTGTCAGTCCTCCGTTTTATTAACTTACAGCTAACATTTGGTTAACAAATCTTTTTTTTTTTTCAGGATTAAAAATGTACCCCGCTCCACGAATGGCGATGATCTCTGCGGGGCTAGCATATCTTGCACATGTCGCGCGTGACGCGACATATCGGCGCGACTAAACGTCATCTCGTAAGGCGGTAGCATAACTTAGCGCGAGATTCGAGAAACACTCGCTCGTAGATGTCACTCGATCAAAATGACATTGAAAGGAGACTTCGAACTGAATTGGTAGCATAACTACCTATTTCGCGACAAATCCTTCTAGCTTTTCTACGTCAAACGGCGAGATAAAGTCTTCGAGCTATCAAGCACGCGAAACTTTGTCGCGCCATATTTTAATTTGCAATTTTAGATAAATTTAGAGAAAAGAAAAATAAGTAATTTCAAAATTACCTATGTGGTGGGCGAGGGTTGTATGTTTAAGGTCCGGAGAAGAGTTGAAAATGTTAAATATCTAAAAAAACTACTGCTAAACTCATCACTGTTACTAAAAGCTAAGTTAGTTTAAAATGTTTCTAATTGTTAAAATGTTATAAAACTGTTTTCGAATGCACCCGGTCGCGACGGTATCCGTAATTGCATTAAATTTATAGATTGAAATTAGTGTTGACCTCAATGTAGCTAAAACGCATACGTAGGTATACGCATGGGCGCGTTACGTGTTAGGTGCATATTGCACCGAACAACCTAACTATCAGTTATTACAAGTTGAAATTGTCGCTATTACTGCTCCTTCGTCGTTGTTTTTAATTTCCAAGATGGCTTTGTTATATGCAGTGCCAAACTCACCCGAGAATCAATATACACATTGGCACTGCTAGGTCCGCAACACCAACCAACGGCTATTTGAAAGTGTCGCTAGTAAGATGTCTTAGTCATGATAGATCCCTGCACTGCTTACTCAAGAAGGCGTGAAGTTTAATATATGCCAGCTGTACTGTTTATAATATGATGAAACACGTTACTTCATATTCGTAAATTAGAAACATGTTAAACAAAATCATTACGAAAAAGATACCGACTTCTCGAAGACTTAAGAACGGGACTTTTTACTGGGCCTACATTATCCATCAGCTTTCGCCCTTTTTCATTTTCTCTAATAAGAAAATTACTTATGAGTAACTCGCTACGGCACTAACTAAGAAGATTTTAACTAAGACGACAATTGCAAATAAATAAAGTATATCAATATTACTTTTACTCTTTTATTGAACTACTATGGGATGCGTCCAATCCAAATGTACACTGAAATTTATCAAAATGAAGTAGTACATACATAAACGTAGTATATAGTCGGACTAGAAATGTTACGACCCACTGCCGGTCCGTGTCACTGATATGTTTGTTAAAATATTGCGAGTTTGTAAAAATAAAGTTTTAGCCGTTGAAAACATTTAATAAATAATAAAATTACATGCAAGTAAATTATAATGTAAACTCCTCCCGCTCTTCGAGGTCGCCGCAACTCCATTAGTTGGTGCCGCTCGACCAGCTTCTCCTTCCGCAAGAGTGTATTGCTGATATCCTGCAAAAAGTTTAGTTTTATTTTATTAATACAGCAGAATCTGCCCGCAACTTCTCTTGCAAGAGTGAAAAGTCAAGCTCCTGTTTTTATTAGCTTTTCTCGGTAGCCGGGTAAAAGTATTCCATAACCATCTGTTGTAGGTATGTGTTGCCTTGGGCATTGGATTTTGTGATGTGATATTTTGTGACATTTAAACGGCCTATTTCCCTTTTTTTATAATATCTTCAATGTGTCTGTTAGAACTTGAAGATTGTTTGCAACGGGTACTTATTTCTACGTACATCAATCTATTTACAAGTTACTACATTTTGTTAGACTTACGGTGGGCTTAGACCAAACAAACAGCTAGAACTGAATATAAAGCATCTATTACACAAATATAATTTGGTAGAACGGGGATAAAATAACCATCTCGTTTGGTTTAAATCAACCGTTAAATAAGTCCGAATGTAACTGAATTAGATATCAAATTAAATTAATAAAAAATACTTACATTTTGCCTCTTGGCGGCATGATGTCAACAATTTTAAATTTCACTTTGACAGATGAAAAGGAGTCACATAGACAATATTTGTGATTTGTTAGCTTTTAAGAACGAATGGAACAACTCAACCCTAGTACCGATTCGTTGTTGCCATATGTGAATATGCCATTCTGAATACTTTGATTTTAAAGGGTATCATCGAAAATGACGCGTTTGCGACTTCGGATCAAAGAATATAAACCGCGAGATACCTCTCGAGTCTAGTCGCTTTGACTAGTTATGCTACAGAAGGAGAGATATCTGACAACCGCGACAATGCCATGTCGAGTCGCTCCCTATGTCGCATGTTGAAGTTATGCTAGCTCTGCTGGGACATTTCAAAAATTGAGATGGCGTCGTGGACACATGACCAATTTTAGTAAGCCTGCTTTATAAAACGAAAACTGTGTTTTATAAAGCAGGCTTACTAAAATTGGTCATGTGTCCACGACGCCATCTCAATTTTTGAAATGTCCCAGCAGAGCTAGCATAACTTCAACATGCGACATAGGGAGCGACTCGACATGGCATTGTCGCGGTTGTCAGATATCTCTCCTT